>KZ111552.1:0-44975 GCA_002120315.1 Hypoxylon sp. CI-4A | reverse complement strand
GGGGAAACTACGCAACTAATAACTAATAGGACCCTGGAATAGATGAAGTGGAGATTGTGGATGTGTGAAAAGAATGCCGTTCTCGCGTCCGTGGCGTGCGAGCCGTTAATGCAATATGCGTTATGCGTGTGGTGTGTGTGTGTGTGTATGTGTGTGTGTCTTGAGAGCTATAAACCTGCATTAGATCCATTACCAACCATCATCCTACCATTATTTCCCCGAGCAAGTAGCTAGCAGCTAAGCTTACCTATGTGCTGGCACATGGGTAGATATGGGATAGGTATGTACAAGTAGGTAGGTATCATCTGAAAGAGGTGCTTTGCATCGGCCCATCGAGACGCGGTCTCACTATCTAATCAATCGGCGCATGTGCGCGCCCAGATAGATAATCATTCATAATCTGTACGTCGCCAGGAAAGGGCAGAACTGCAATGTGCCGTGAAGCAGCCAAACACATCATCCCGCGGTAAGCGATACAACCCAACCCAACCCAACTCAACCCTTGCCCTGCCGTGCAGCAGCAGCAGAGGAGAAAAGAAAAAGGTGGGTAGCCGCATCCAGGCGGATCCCGACCATCTGGGAGCATCGTCAAATCACAAGAGAGAGCTCTCATCGGGGAACGCATAGCCTGCAGCTTCTTCGTGCTGCCATCGACCGAGGTGGCGTCGCCCGCGGTGTCCGCACTACCGTTTCGATATATTGGAGATGCATGAAGAATAAAAAAGCAAAGGAAGAAAACACAGCTTTGCATAATAATGCAGTTTGCCTCTCCTTTATTCCAAGAGCATCATATTACATGATGGGGTTAATATACAAAAAGCATGTAAGCCAAGTAAGTCCGTGAGTCATCTAAGGTTCTATAAGCTGCGCCTCTCTCTCTCTCTCTAAACACATTGAGCTGGTTCACCCCCACCTGAAAAAAACGGACATATAAGTTAGCCATGGGCGCACAGAAAGAATCATGGGGGAGGGGGGAAAAGGAAAGGACGGGTAGCCACGTCAGGCTCCGGAGGCGGACGAACCTTTTATGACCTTGCCAATGGCCTGAAACATGCTGATAACCATGACGGCACAGCCGAACGCCACAATACACATGGCGACGTACGTCTTCCACGATCGCGAGCTGAGCTTGATATAGCACAGCGGCGGCAGGATGTAGGCAAGCGCGCAGGCGCTCGTCGCCCCCACGAGCTCGAACACGACGCCCAGATCACACGTCACCAGGCTCAGCGTCATGGCGGAGACGACTAGCGCCGAGCTGAAGATCAGGTGGAGGTTCATGTTGAACGGCTCGTTGGGGAACCAATAGTTGATCATGACCTCCCGACAGACGAACGCCTCCAGCGGCAACGTCGTCAGCATGTTCAGGCCGAAGCAGAGGCGCGCGAACGTGACCATGGTGTTGTCGGCCGGGAAGTTGTTCAGCACGTTGCCGAGCGTCTTATCTCCGAAGGTGAGGAAGCCCGCGAGGGCCATGACCATGCATGCCAGCATGGAGATGCCCGTAGAGTAGTGCGTCACCTTTGCGAAGCGGTCTATAGTCGGTGTTTTTAGGGAGCCGTAGATGAGGAGAGAATTATGTTGACAAACAAATGCTGTCTTATGTTAGCTTTGTGTTGCGAGTGTATCCATATTACATTTATTGTCAGTAAACCTACCAAAGGAAATAACGCCGACAGCCTGGAATATGCCCTCATTTATCGTGAGCAGCGGCGTGCTGAAAGAGCCGCGCCTCTCCGCCGGTGTAAGAACGCTCTGGACGACAACTGTAACCAAGATGACGACCATGCTGATCAAAGCAAGCGTACTTGCTTTCGCGAGCTATCATTCTGCTTTAGCCTGCATACCAATCACCATACCACTCGCTACTGCATCCGAAGACTTACCTTTGCAATATCCCTATACAAAGTCAGAGGATAACTGATGCCCAGCACGAAGATAACGATGACCGCCCTGCGGTCCGCCAGAATCCACAGCACGGGCATGTCGGCGAGCCCGGGCCAGACGGTGCGCATGACCTGGGGTATGGAGTCGCCGACGATGATGCCGAAGGCGACCATGCCGCCGAAGGCGAAGGCCCACTGGGCGATGCTGATGGCGACGAGACCGGTCCGGCCGAAGCAGTGCTCGACGGTGCCCTGGAAGCTGCTGGCGCCGCTGAGCTTGCTGTTGATGACGATGAGGCGGATGGTCCAGTCGACGACGACGGTCAACCCCACGAGCAGCAGGATGCCCGCCAGCAGCCCGGCGTCCTTGAACGCGTACGGCTGCCCGATGATGCCCGCGCCGATGATGCTGTTCGCCATGTTCATGAAGGCCGACCGCATCCCCGACTTGGGCCGCGTGCGCTCCCGCTCCGCCCACTCGTGCACCGAGTCCTCCTCGAGGCTGTTGGCCAGCGTCACCGACGGCGCCTCGATGTTGGTCAGCAGCGGATAGCGCGCCGTGGTCTCTTCGCCGCCGCCATGCGGACTGTCGGGCTCGGCGACGTCGAAGTAATCGGATGGCTCGGCCGCGTGGTAGCCATGGTGGTCGTCGTTGTTGCTGCTGCTGTGGCCGTTCGCCGGTGGTGGTATGTTGGTAGGTCGCAGGTCGAAACGGACTCGATTAGGGGTTCGGGGGGTGTCCGGATTGCGGATGGAACTGTGGTGGGCATTTATATCGCCGTTCGCATTGTCGAGATGCACTGCAATGCCATCTTTATAGCTGTCATCGTCGTCGTCGTCATCGTCATCGTCGGAAGCGCTGGCTGCGAGTAAACCATGCTGCTCTTCGCTTGCTGTAGTAGACGTATGGTTGGTATTGCTTGGTTGCTCTCTGTTAGAGCTGTAAGTCGTGGCCTTGGCCATTGTGTTATCACGGCGGCATCGTTGCGAGGAACGACAATCCTTAAATCTCCGTCCTCAGAAACGGCTCGTTATTTTTTTTATATGAATAATTATTTTTAGGATTAATTGGTCCAAGTCAGCAGCTCGAGCCAGCGCTTTCGAAACTCTCTGTCCTGAATGGATACGAGAATGTGTATGTAATCAGTACAGTACGGTATCTAATAATTTCCCTTCTTATCATCATGTGATAAGAGGTACGTATTCTCTTGCTAATGCAGGGGTTCAATTTTCTATAATTGGTTCGATGGTTTGGGTTAGACAGGCTGGGGTCTTATTAGTAACTTTCCGAGTCTCCTTGACTTCTAAGTCATAAACGAATAGGAGGGGGGGCTTATGATGAACAATATCACACTGAATACTTCTAGTAACATTATACGCAAGTGGTAACAACATGACACAAGACACAAAACCAGGGGTGGCAGCTCATAGAATTGAATATTTCATTCCCATCCAATTACATATTCTTACGTACAATGCCCAACAGCTCTCATACGAACATCAAGTATGCGAGCCGGTTACAGGCGTCTGCTGGCTTTCTTTTGTTTTCTTCCTCCTCACAATGGGTATCATTCGTGTATCTTTCTATTTTCCACCAGCTGCGCAATTTTTGCGCTCTTCTCTATACAGCGAGGTGGTGAGGTGGTGAACCGTCTGCTGCTGCTGCTGCTGCTTCGTAAGCTAGCTTTATTTGGCAATTCCTCCTATTAGGTACACCCTGTAACTGCAATGAGCCAATGTCTTCTGCTTGGGTGAAGCAGCTCATAAGAATTATATATAATGCAGGATAATGTTGGTCAAAATCCCATAGATCCCCTTATTTAGGGAATTTTAAATGGCCAAGGCGATAGTCGCAATAATAGCGACTAAGGAGGCGAAGACGCTTCCATGGAATCTCGGGGCAGCAGATTCGCCGGTAGGCGTGCTGCCTGCCGTCGTATCTGTGGCCGAACTGCCCGAGTCTGTCGTTTGGTCAGGAACAAGTCCAACACCAGAACTGCTGGACGTTGCCGTTGAGGTGGCGGAGCCCTGTGTTGTCGAAGATGTTTCAGACGTAGAGGTGGGGCTGCTGTCATTGCTGGTAGACCTCACTCTAGCAGCGAATCCTGTGTTTCTGATTAGTATCTGATGAAGAAGTATTGAGTGGAGTTATTGCATTCAAAAGCTTACCAATTCGTTTTTCATCCGCATCGAACACGCTGTAGACATTCTTCAGGAACATGTCTCCAAGTAACCAAGCACCAGCAACAAATTCCATGCCGTACACATTGCCAAAGCAGACCCCATCACCGTTCGGTGCGGACGTGAAGTCCTTCACTGAGGCTTCCCAGGTCTGACCCGAGAACGAGAAGGCGACGGAGGCGTTGCCATCGCATGGAACAGAGTATGTTTGACCATTGTCAGTGGTCTTAGAGCCAGGTACCAACTTGTACAACGCCTCAACATCATCGGGAGGTCCAAAAACGAAGGTCGTGCCGGTGTCGATATAAGCTTGTCGACCCTTTACTCCAGCTGAGTTGCCATCGTACGACACATCGTCCATCGGAATAGCCCAACTGTCCTTAGAGTTGATAGAGGTGTAGGAAACATCGCCCTTGTACTTGTCCTTGTTCGGTGCCCCAAATGCTATTTCTCCATCGTTAGAGCCGTCGCTCTCTCTGGCTAGGGCAACTCCGAATACCTTAGAATCGACAAGCTTGGCGTTCTTGACGTAGGTAAGCCATGTCTGATCCGTCATGGACATGCCCAGAATACCTTCGAAAGGAAACTGGGAGAACTGATCGGATGTGACGTTGGCAACCCCGAAAGGCATCGTTACCTGTAATCCACCGATCGATATGCTGTCCGACACCACATGACCACTCACCTCTCCTGAGCCATACTCAACAGAGTAGTCGTCACCAGTGTCGTTGTACGTCTTGGAATCGTTCGGTCCGAAGGTGTTGTGCTTCGCACATGCGCTTGACGTGCAACCCGAGCCCATGACCCATGTTGTGCTCGCTCCGGTGTCGACAAGCATATATAACGACTTCCCCTCGGAACCGAAGTTGGCTTCTAGGAAATACGAGTAGTCGGTTCCATCCTGATCGATTCCCACAGCATGGCTTGTTGTAGGCTTGACAGCGGTGACCACGTTGTAATCGTTGTCTCGACTCTCAAGACATGAATCCGCCTGAACTGATCGTGTCGGGACCTTGGACCCGTATCTGCTGGCCAGCTTCTCAATCGCCCTAGATAGCTTGTCCTTGGTGTTTGCTTTGGACTGTAGGTTTAGAACCACATGTTAGTGTATGTATATAATACCAGATTACCAAGGATCCAACATACACTTGACTGCTTTGGAACCAATTTAAACGTGACGAATCCAAGCTGTGGGTTCGGTGTGCTGGCAATTGCTTTAACCTCGGAATCGCGCTTCTCTAAACCATCGTTGTTGTTCGAATTCTCATAACCGGGAACGAGAGCCTGAATACCGGTAACCCATAGCAAGAGTTGCAGCGCTATTAAGGTCCTATGCATATTGAGAAATTCGGCGGTACGTCCAACCAACACAACTTCTCCCCCAGCTCGAGTAGACCAGGCGTATTGGACTCTTCTCCAATTTTATACGCAGTTCGTTAGAAGTATGATAGCAAACTAAGCCACCACGCACATCTGGTTTAAGTATAGCAAAGCTACCAGAAACAAAGGAGCTTGCTAAAGGAAAGGAAACAAGACGTATAACAGTGTCAATTGGGTGCGAATCGAGGTGGGATAGCCCAGGCGAAGCACAGTCCAAGAGTACCAGACTCTAAGGTCTAGAGTAGATATTATAGTATTAAAGATTAAAGATCGTCATTGATAATGGACAGTAAGGATAAGGAAATATGAAATCGACCAAGAAGATCGAAGGCCGGGAAAAGAAAAAAAAATAGGAGGTTGTCGTTGGTGACGATGTGTAGAATAGGTACCAAGGAACGTAGGGTCTCGCGGAAGTATTCGATACGTAGATCTCGATTCCAAGACAAAGTGCGCCGCCGGGAGAAACACGGTTGAGATTATAAGACAGACAGAAGAATTCCAATCAGCCACCGCCCCGTCTATTTCAAGGACACGAGAGCAAGAAAAAAGTAAAAAGGATGGGATTAGGTAGGTGGCGCTCCAAGAACGAGGGACAATACACGCACACTACAAACCAACGGGTAGGAAGGAAAAAAGGTATCGGGATGGCTGTGGAGATGTGTAAAGTGTGTGAGAGGCATGGATTTGCGGAGGCCGGCAGAGATGGAGGAGAATGGGAACTGAACTATCCCTCCAACCCCTGCAGCCATTGAGGACCACTGATATGCCCAACTTATGGCTTGGCCTGCCAGATGAAGGTAGCGTTCACTGTGGGATCGATCAAAGCCTGGCACGTTACCTGTCGGTTATCAGACGGGCGAAGCTATCGACGTCTTCCCAAGCCCATTTTCTCGCCGTCTCACCCGCAAAATGATAAATCGCACTTCCACCAAAAAAGAAAGCCTTCAGGGGCAACCCTGCTAGCACTGTAGGGGTGAGAAGAGATAGTGCCTTTTGCGGGTTCCCGGCTGTTAATCTACTTGTAAGTGACCTGAAAACTCATTCCCGCCGTGGCGTTCGTACAGTACCCGTGAAGTACAGTTTTATTATGGTGATCTGCTTGGGAAATTGGGCCTCGGCCGAGCCGTTTGATGATTGGCCCATTCATGACGAACTCATATTTACGCTGCAGGCATCGATTCTCTGTGGCCTAACACCTATCTTTCAGGCTTAGGATGTCGTTTCTTACACATATTCTTTTTCCAACATTAGTATGATATGTGTTGGAACTTGAGTTGCCGCCACTGAATCTGAGAAGTGATAGATACCGGAGCCTACCTTCAGCATCTCGCAGGATCAACTCCATACAGTACGTGCATATCTGAAAGTGGTCATGCAGATTCAATGTTACTTGCAGGGGTTAAGCTTAATGGCTAGGTAGGCTGTGGGCCGAGATAGGGTGGAGTTGGTCGCTGATCAGGGAATGGATTGACAGCCAAGAAGATATTTTCTGGAGACCCTTGGCTTAAGAGAAGTGGTTCGGTGGGACTCGTCTATGCCAACCTGGTATGTAAATCTTACACATTGGCCAGTCGTTGCTATTCACAAGAGATAAATGGTCAAAGGTATCTAGTTGATGAGCGAGGCTAGAGGGAGAATTCTTCTGCGAGGTAAGTGCTTACATCGAAATAAACTGGTGATCCAAAATGTTTGGTGTCAAGATGAGACTAGCTTAGGTCGACACGAGGTAGCCGAGTGTACCGAGTCTTTGTCCAACGACAGGTACGTAAGACGACGGTAAAGGCCGGCTCCAGGGACACAACAAAGCTTGGCACTGCTAGCACGCACCACAGGCTGTTCGTCATTCCATGCTCGACAGCCGCTCGAAAATCTCCGCAATCTTAAGCAGTTTCCCGACCACGTCGTAAGGATGTTGGTTTAAGAGTTCCAATCGTGTCAAAACCTACATGGAAAAAGGATCTTGACATTCGCCAAGGAGTCTCGGAAATCTCGAATTGGTTGGTTCAATGCCCAAAAAGTAAGGTATGTTGGCAGTGAGATAATAATAGGAGTTCGATCTTACACTGTCTTCTATACGTTGTAGTAGAGCCGAACCCCCTGCGCTAGCTTAACACGGGGTTCAAGCCTATCAGCACTGTCGCTGCGCATACAACCGAGCCATCCAGTTTTAGCCGCTTAAATCCATTGTTTGTTGCAATGTCTTCGTCAGCCTCTGACTGGCTGGCTGGATAGGTCGTTATGTGTATAGTAGCTAATGAGGCTCAACTGGGAGCAGGTGATGATCCTCCTTAGTCCGTTATGAGAAGGAGGCTGGAAACTGAGGCAGAAAGGAATGAGGAGACGAAACATAAAGACGGACTGTTTCAATCTTTTGATCGTCTATTCTTAGATCGGTGATCGTCCAGTCCCGGAGAGCTAGCAACGCCAACATTGAGGCTTCAATTTCCCATAGCAGGTTTTGTTGGTCTGAATTCATTTTATCCTGCTGTATTAGATTCCGTTGGGGCACGATATCTTTCGCACCATCGTTGTGCGCGATCCAACGTTCTCCACTGACTACTGTCCTCTGGTGTTATCAAGGCGAGTTTCTTGTTTACACTCAAAAATAACTCATAGTCTTGGTTGCTAATAAGATGAGTTGCCACTATACCGCGCAGGAATATCCAGACGGACTCGTTGGTCCAACGTAGTGAACTAGTGATAGCAAGGACTTCCGCAAGGATCGAGGAAAGAATCTTAAGACGGTTTTCTTCGTCGTCGACTTTGCTTACGGTATAGGCGAGGAAACTCCAACCGGATATATCGGTATGGTTCTTCAAGCAAAACTCCTTTACATCGACAATAGCCGATTCTGCGAACTTCGGTTCGCGATTTAACAAAAATCGAGCATGATCCCACGCTGGATAATTACGAGGATGTCTGGCTCCCGCTACCATGACAATATTCCTGATGCCGCCCTGTAGGTCTATAGAGACACTATGGGCCGCGAATAGCTGAAGAATCCAGCGGCGATGTGACCAGAGTGTAGGGGACTTGGTATGTCGATGCAATCTTGAGGTGAGGAGACTGTCGACAAACTGCTTTTCTCTTTTTAATACGACCTCTGGGATATTCGCCCTTAATGTTGATATGAGTATTCGCTTCCGAGTATTTGCAGCGGTTAGGTGCTCAGGGTCCATAAGAAGTAATACTGATGTCGCAGCTAGAACATCGCCGTGCCTTGTAGTGTCACTCTTCTGATGCTTCTGCAGTATCTGACGAGCAACGAAGAATGCTTGAGTTAACCTCAACTTCGGAATTGCCACAGCCAAGCCATCTTTGAGATAATTGACACCTGGTTGCAGAGGATGACTTTTCCCAAGAAATTCAATCTCAAGGAGTCCATCTCCTGGAAGATCCGTAAGAATCGTCGATATGTCCTTGTACACTTCGGTTGGATCATCGGCTTGCAATTGGGCTAGTATGTCTTTATCCAGCGAGCGAGACATCGCACGTGTTGACTAAGGGGTTCTCTTCAATGGCGTAATGAAATAACCAACGCCCATCATATGTATGCAGAATTACACACAGACGGCTACCTCTCCCTTGGGTCCTTCGAGAATGTGACTGACAGGAAGAGTAGCATCCACCCGCCTTGCACCATATGATCATCGATAGTGGGGTTGGGTTTGTCTAAGTGAATAATACTGGTTAAATACATGACATGCATGCCAGCGCATGGGTCTAAACCTTATCAGGGTTTAAGGCTGCATAATCGGATAGGCCACGAATTTGGAGCTTTCTATTGTTCTCGTGGCCGAACTTACCTACCATGAATTTGCTGTGACGTATCCTCTCAATCAACACAAGCAGCTTCGGAAGTACGAAATGTTGACACTGCTGGGCCTGGTTTTCCTAGTCGAGCTCGGCGCTCACCTGGTGAACACTGTCGGTGCCGCGACAATAAATAACATAGTGAGATCATTCCCGCAAGCACGAAGTAAACGTCATATCAGCTGACAATGAATGGTATAGCTATGGACTCTTTACCTTAGCCTTCCGACAGAGACTTCGAAGCAAGCAACGGAGCAGAAGATACTGCAGAAAGAATACCTTACCATCCGCCGAGACCTGAACGCTACGAGCAGCCAGGATCAGTTTGCGAAATGGGCGAAGCTCCGAAGACAACATGACAAGCTATTGGAGCAGCTCGAGACCATGAGTACGTGAATCCCGAGGGATATAAAATGAATACATTGGAAGCAGGAGTCAAAGTTAACCGATATATGCTATTAGAGAATGCCCATACCGCTACGAAGACAAAGTTCGACAGCACCGTCAGCATCTTGCGCTGGCTGGCTACGACCGGATTGAAGTTCCTCCTACCATTCTGGTATGCGAAGCAGCCGATGTTTTGGCTCCCACAAGGCTGGTTTCCCTACTACGTCGAATGGATTTTGTCCTTCCCGCGAGCTCCCGTCGGTAGCGTCAGCATCGCATCATGGCAGACGGCCTGCACCGGAGTGGTTTTACTACTAAGCGATACGATCGCGGCGATACTAGGACTGCTGTTGGGTGCTAAGATTGCTCAGCAACAGCCTGCTGGGCCTGCTGCGGAGAAGGGACCGATACCAAAGTCACAGGAAGCAAAGAGCAAGAAAGATTCATGATTATGGAATGAATGATGGGTAGTGGACACGTATGGATATGGATAGCCATACCAGTTTGCCCAGTAATTAAGACGATAGCTGCATAGCAGATTGATAGAACATGAGGGATTGTCTCTCATCTAATTTGACGCAGAGTTATTCATCGCCGAAGCTAGGAACTCTGTAACACGATTGAGATGACTCTTGGCAGAGTACTTTGGGTCGCTATAGGCATCATATTGACTCTGACGACCATTGAGAAAAAGATCGTTAAAGCTTCGAAAGTGCCATCTATCCTATGTAGTATCTAGTCTTACCCTGAGGTAAACGGCATTGTCTGTTTAGATTTGCTGTTTAAAAAACCCCGATCTTTCAGCATATGTGTGTAATATACCACATGTATAACATCTGAGCCAAATATTTATCATTTTGGTTTGAAGATGGTGAATCAGAAGAGTTGGACTTGTAGAATGGCAAGAAGAAAATGTGTGAAATAATAAAATTTATTGCAACGCGAATTTTGAAGAGGGACGAAAAAAAAGAAGCGGATACTAGTGCCACTGAATTTGACCAATCAACGATACTTCAGCCAACCTAAACTTAGACTTGCTGCGCCACGATCTGCGTCACAAGGAACAGATGTACATGTACATGGTTATCGATTGACCACTCGCGTGGGACGAATTGAGCTCATAGGAATTAGCTTCTGACGTTTGGGACAAGTTGGCAACAGCGAATACCTAATAAATAATAACCTTCATATAACACATATAACACTGCTCCAATTCCAAAATTTACATTGGCGGCATGTTGATAATAGATCTACCAAGTTAACCAAGACGAAGAAAATGGCGATTCCCTGGGGAACGTGAGTGCTTCTGAACCTACCTATCCAATGCTTTCATTCGTTACCACTTCACCAACTATTTAAACCACCAGCAAAGCGCAAGACAGACAGAAAGACAGAAACAGAGACAGGCAAACTAACCTACCATATTTTCTTCTTCTTCCAGAATCAAATCTCTAGTAATATTCTTCGGCCCCATCCTGCTGCCCAAGGCCATAAGCTACTACCGCAGCGCGCGCAACGCCCCGCGCGCCGCCGGCCTCTCGATCCAGCCGGTCCCGACCCAGGCCCTCCGGGCCATCGCCGTGCTCCTGTCCGCGGCGCTCGTCTCGCTAGTGCTGGCCGCGCCCGCGTTCGCGCCCGAGAACGTCTTCGCGCGCACGCAGTCGCGCCTGCAGATCCCCACCGACGTGCTCTTCAACCGCCTGGCCTCGCTGCGCCCGCTCTCGGCGGACGACGAGTCGCTGCGCGGCAGGTTCGTGAACCTCGAGTCGCGATTGCTGTACCTGCAGTTCGGTCCGGATGTCCTGGCGCAGTGTCCCTTCTGCACCTCGGAGGACCCGCGCTCGTACTTCTACTATGCGCTCCCCGCGCTGGTGGTGCCGCATCTGGTGAACCTGGTCGTTGTGTCGCTGGCTACTTCGGATTTGATATCCGGGTCGCATGGCGGGAAGTGGCGCGCCACGGCCGCCATACTGACCGGCGTGGGCGCTGCGCTTGATGTCTACCTTACGAACTCGTACAACTACCAGGCGAACTCGCGGGCGACGCGACAGGTTGATCTAGACCCGTTCTTCTGGTCGTCGCGCACGATTCGACACTTGAGTCTAGGCGTTTTGAACATTGTAGTGGCGTATCTACTATACCTATCCAGCACGAACCGCGCCTTTGCCAGTCCGCCCAGCGCGGCGGCCCGCGTCGAGGCTGTGACGAAACAGTTGCACACGACGAAGAGCCGGGTCAACGCCGTGGGCATCATCAAGAACACGGCGATCCGCGACGAGGAGCTGCGCGCGCGCATCGCTGCCTACTGGCAGCACGAGGGTCGACTCATGCGCGAGGTCATGGAAGATCGTGAGGTCGTCGAGGGCGTCAACGATGCGTTGCAGAATCGTATCAATATCCAGGATATCACCCGCGACGCTGATGTCTATGCGCTGAATGTCCTGCCTAGGATGAAGTCCGCGGTGGTTGAGACTACTGTAGGATAGGGTACATATAGTGTATAGTTTACAGCGATAGACTACTAGAGCACGGTAGATGGAGAATAGCGAATTCAGTTCATCCGATATACCTTATCGTAAAATTTCAGGTGAAGACAGCCACATGACAGTATACCTCTCTCAGCCACATTGGGGTGTAGCGTTCTAGAAATTCGTAGGCCAGTGATGGACGGTGTTGAACTCTACAAGTATAAGGTTGAGGCTTGAACATTGATAATATACTACTCGTTCTCGCGAGCTGGGTTAGACAATATACGGAACTAAAGACTAGCATGTAATAAGTTCCGTCCTCCTTCTTCCCAACAACCATCCGAAGTAGTCAGCCCTAAGTCCCGCCGGGATCCGATAAACGCCATGGAATGATGTATGCTTTGCTTTGCGTTGCGTTGCGTTGCATTGCCTCTGATCACACAGCCAGTTGTACTCGAACAGTTGGAAAAAAAAATATGCATTACGATGCTGATACAAAGGCAGATCTAGATGGTATTCTTAAGACACTACCCGAATTAGATACCACGAGCATCTGGCCGATTCGTTCCGGCGTTGCTCGACATGCTGCCTTTCCTCGACCCTCCCGCTTGCGATGCCTCCTCTACGCTGCGCTCTAGGAAGCCGGCCCATAAATCTGCTAGTGACTCCTTGCTCGCGGATGTTGGTGTCGGCTCCGAGAAGAAATCGGCACTCAAAGACGGCGTACTAGGCGTCCTGTGGAACGGAGAGCTTGGTAATCGGAGGCTGTTGGTGGAGGTTCCCGGCCGAGCTAATCCAGCCTGTTCTCTCTGCTCGTCTGTCCAATTCAAAAGTCCTGCAATGATTTGCAGGATCTGGAATTTCTTGGGATCAGAACGGTCGAGGGCTAGGAATTGTAAGAAGTGGTTTGTGACGATTTGTCTGTGTCAAGGTCAGTCATTGTGTTGCGGGTGCACTTTGGTAAGGGATTGAACGGACCTGTCGATACTATCCTCTGGCTTGGTCTTCTTCAAGTACCGAAGGGCCTTCGTTAAGTGATCGTTTAGAACAATAGCCTCATGCCTCAATTTTCCAATCAAAAGGTTCTTCTCCTTCACCTCCTTCTCATAAGGTGCCGTCCGTTCTAGCTCCTTTTGTAGTGTGTCTTTGACCTTCTCCGCTCCAGTCGCTCTCGAGTCCGCTTCCTGGACGAGCTTCTTGAGCGCCTGTAGCTGTTCCTCAGAAGTCTCAACCATCTCCCGCAATTCCTTCTTGCGAGCTTCTTGTATCTCCTGCAAGGCTCTCTGGAGACTATCGACGGCTTGTGCTTGGGTGTCTCGTTCGGCAGCGGCTCGCTCGTAGCTCTCCTTCAGTGTTGCGAGTTGTTCTTCTAACGCGGACGCTTTCTCGGATAAACTCTCTCTGATCGATCGCTCCTCCATTGCTAAGACTTCCCAATCACCCATGGCGTCCTTAGCTGCCTCGGCTTCCTCTCTCAAGTGCTGGATTTGCCGTGTCATGTCCTCTTTTTCTTTTAATGAATTATGTTGTGAGAGGTTATTCCGACTTCGCAGGCTAGATAGCTCCCTTGTCGCATCTTGTAATTCGGTCTTCAGCTTTTCAACCTCATCCTGATAGGTCTCTGCGCCCCTTTGAAGCTCCTCGTTCTGCCCTTCTAACTCTTCAATACGCTGGTTGGCTTCTTCTAACTCTTCCTTGCCTCTCGCTAACCTATTTCCAACGCTTTCTTTAATCTTCTCGACCCGGTCTACGAGTGTTTGGTATTGCTCTTCGACTTGTTCTTTTGCCGCTTCGGACTCTTCTAATTCTGATTTGAGTTGAGTCGTCTCTTGCGTATGCGTTTCTTGTATGCTCTCGAGTTGTTTCCGTAGTTGTTCGACTTCTGCTCGTAAAGCTTCTCGCTCTTGTGTTATTACTTCGAACCTAGCACTTGTATCTGTGGATTCGGTAGTTTCGTCTGTGTTTAAGTCCTGAGTAGAGTGGCCATTAGTCTTTGGTGATGTGACATGACCGTTTGCTGGTTCGTTTGGTATATTCTGCTGACCACGTTAGTCTTACATGATGGGACAGAAACTAGACTCGGGAATGTTCACCTCTACCGCTGCAGCATCTGGTTCGTCGGACTCGTTGCCTTCGTCTTCGGGGTGATCTCCATCGTGATTCGTATCTGGAGCTTTGCTTCCATCCTCGATTGGCTTAGACTTTGCTTGGTTCCTCTTCTTCTTATTATTCTTTTTCTTAGCACCTAAATATCGTGTCAGTTGGCCTACTCTATCCAAGAAACAAAATTTGAAGGAGTGGAAATTAAAGGTCACTGGCAACTAACCGGTATTGCTCAACTGCTGAGAAGGCTCGGTGGGTGCCATTATGAAATCATCCGTGAAGCATGGACTTCTAGCTCAGTAACATGGACTGCGTGCGGCCTCGAAAGTTCAATGTTGATTATTGAAGAGACGTTGCGGCGTCCAACTGCCCTGGAAATTCCAACTACATAGTACTAGAACCCACACGTAAGCCGTTGCGGTTTAATGAGGTACCTGTACTTCCAGCTATGGATGTTATTTTAAGTGGCCAATGAGACTGCGATTATTGATTGATTTGGGTACCTGAGCCCCACATTCCACATTGCAGGGCAGGGCAAGGTTAATCGTACAGTATATCGCGGGGTTTACCTACTCTACATGTATCAATAAACCGAGCTTTTTAATAGGTAGAAAATGTCGGATACTTAAATATGCTGTCATATCGAATTCATCTGCATTGGAGAAGATTTTGGTAGAGTGTTGAAAGTATATATCTTAAAAGCATCCATGTATGTTGGAAGAATACGAACCTACTTCAGGCTCGTACTACTAATTCCAGCTATTATCCAGGCTTCAAGTCTAGACCCTCCAAATGAGACTTTGAAGGGCCTAGTCCCCTGCACATGTGTAGAGTTGACATGAGAAAAAGACCATATATACCTACTCTTACCAGTTTGCTTCAGCAAATACGACAAGACTCATTAATCATGATATTGTCATGTTTGTTGACTTGAAAACTAGAGGTAGCTTAGAGATAAAGTGATAACGTTTATTAGAGGTGCCTTCATAATTGTACTTCGGAACTATGTAACTTAGGTACCCACCCCGCCTTATGAATAAGATGGGATGTGGCTTGTCAGGTACTCTCGGACCATTTGCGCCACCTGATTGGTCAATCAGCGCAATAAAAGAAAATCGCTGGAAAATCCAAACTTGGATATGTTTTTTTTTCTCCTCACATATTTTTCCATCTTCGCCGATTTCAACTGTGATAAAGCCGCCTTGCTTATTTACGAAGCTGAGGTAAATGGCAGATTCACGTACCCGGTCGAAGTAGAGCAAAAATTGCCTTTTATAATCCTGCTGTTTGCCCGACTTAGTCGATGGGTACAATGGGTTCGCTATGCGCAGATATCACGAAGTTTTTTAGGTGTGGTTTACATGGAACTATTAGAATCCATAGCACGACTTTAAGTCGCATAACTAAGTAGATATCCATAGATGCGAATCATTGAACTTTCCAAGACTGTCTTGATCCAGAAAACATGTCATCGATAGAATGCTAAGTACCTATTGACCAACGCCTGGAATCCATTATGCACTTCTCTTCTTACCCTTTGAGGACTTCTTCCCCTTTTTGCTTGCCTTGACAGGCTCCTTGACGGCCAAATCATCACCCTGCGATTCATCGTTGCCCGCATTCGTTTCCTCCTCGGCACCAACTGCCTCAGGGGCTGCCTCGATGGCTTCCGGTGCTTCGTCATTGGCACCTTCAAGCGCAGGAGTATCCTTAGCTTCGTCAACAGATTTAAGCTTCGGTCCTTCAAACTCGTAGCCCAATTCTAGTAGTTTCTTTGCGTTATCTTTGCGCTTCTGCTCCTCCTTCGCGATCTTCAGAGACCACGTAGACTCGGTCAACGGCTTCTTCAAGTGATTGCCGGCCAACTTATTCCGAGGCACATTCTTGAAACGTTTGTTCGAGCCCTTCCACATATCCTCATGGATCTGCGACTTGGGCACAAGCTTGACCTTCAATATGCGACCGAACAGCAGGTAGTTATCCATCGTCTTCACGACAACCTCCGCCACAGCAGCCTCGGCAAATTCGATGAAGGCGAAATGTTTACTGGCTCCCGTCTTCTTGTTCCGGGACATTCGTAGTCTTTCGATCTTGCCAAACTGTGAGAAGTAAGAGCGCATCTCATGCTCGAAGAAACCATCTATTAAATCTAGTTAGCAATTATCCCAAATATGGCATTGGTTGACTTACGCGGTAGACGGCCAATGTAGACAACACCGGGTTCGCCGTCTCCAGACTTGGAAGACTTGAGTAGGTCTTTGGATGCTTTAGGAATCTCGCCTACATCCTGGCCCTCCTGGAATGCGATGTCGGTATCAACCACAGCATCTTCGTCGTCGCTGTCGACAATCTTTGCAAGAGCCTGCGCATTGTCTTGCTCGTCTTCTGATGACTGCGCGTCCTCATCTTCACTCGGGACCTTGGTATCCTCTTTTTCGGCCGCCTTCGTGGATCGTTGCTTCTTGGAGGTCTTCGTCTCGGTTGATCGATCGGTCTTGGCCTTTAGCAGGCCGTCTGTCTTTGCTGGCTTGGATTTCTTTACGGCAACCGGGCTCGCATCATCGGGCGCTAATATTGGATTGTTAGTTGCGATGTTTTAGGAGTTTATATGCTATGTCTGATACTGACCTTTTCGTTTGGTAGCTGGAGCACCTGCTTTACCCTTCGATGCAGGCTTCGCAGCCGATAAACCGGCATCTAAGACCATTGTAAGGTTATTGCGCATAAATGTAGCTGCATTGAAGAATCTCACCTTTAGATTTTCTTTTCCTGAGTTCTGGCGCCATTGTGAGATAGTTTGTACACTGAAGTGAGTACGTAGTAGGGCAGTTGCTTAAGGTGGCAGGGTGAAATCAATTACTTTTTTTTTCTTTTGCGCCGAGGATTCTGCCGCACTTTTTTTGGGCGGTGTGAAGGCCAACCCCACATTAGCTTGCCCAGCTGTAAGTACGTACCTAGATACATATCAGAAGTGCCAATCTCAATCGTCAACTTTAATTGGCATTCATGATTACATATTCAAAGCCGACAACAGCGTGCAATTAACTTTGTATTAAATTGAATGCTACTGCTATCAACTAACTTGTTCCTCATTATTGTGTCTAAGTCATCGAAAAAAGAAAAACCCCAGGGTTGCCATATTAAAATCGCATTTCGAATTCAGATCATGAATCGAATCTCAATCTAGGCAAACATCCTAGGTATTGCCCTCGGACACCCAAATTCTCAAGTGCAGACCGACCCCAAAATTCAGAAATCCTCAAATCGTCGAAATGGAATCGTCTAAGGGACAATTAACCCATAACGAGATCTGGGATGATTCGGCTCTTGTAGATTCGTGGAATGACGCCCTCGAAGAATACAAGGTATGGTACTTATGTTGGTCCGTCGAAACAATATCTAATCCAATCTCTACTTAGAAATACCACAGCATCCACAGGAATGGAGGGAATGTGGAAGACCTTCTACATCCAACCCGGTAAGTCGGCACACATCTACCCGCTAATTCTTGCACGATACTTTATGTGTGGCGTTGGCTTCTTTCCCGTTCTTGCATATGCTTACAGAAGATCAAAGAACAACTTCGGATGCCAAGAATGGCGATGAAGAGGCCGGTAAAGATTCAAGCCCACGTCCGCTTAAATCAGATTCCGAAATGAGAGGAGAAAGCGATGTAAGTAATGAACCCGACTCTGCTAGATGTTCGTCTACCCTTGGAGGGGATCCCGGACGATCACGAAAGCTTGGCCTAGATCTCCCAAGATTCTAACGAAACACAGAATGGAAGACAAGAAGACGGAATATCAACTACCCAGCATAGCCATCCGCTTGGTGGAGCTCCCGGTCCTCAAGCGCTACTAGGTTCAAGTAGGTTCAAGCTCCAGATTTGTCCCAGCCCTGTCGTGGGAACATGAAGAGATGGACTTGGGACAAGTATGTTGGAAGAATCTCAGATAGCTAACAACGATCATAGTCCGCGATGAAGGCCTCAAGAAACTACTGATGTCTTGGTACTACGCAGGTTACTACACCGGCTTCTATGAAGGGCAGCAGGATCGATCTCAGCAACAAGAAGCCGGAAAAAGATGAATAAGAACATTCAGAAACTTCACGAATTCATTGAATCAGGTTGGAGTGGTTGAAGGATTCTCCATGAGATCGGCCTGCTGGGCAAGGATCTGTAACACCTGGCGTTACAAGTTCCTGTGACGGTCATAACGTCACACAGCTGAAATTCAACCGGTACGCGACAAGCTATGCCTCAGTTTCTAGCTGACAGTAACCATCCCGCAGAATTCTGCTAATCGCAAATCATTAATTAGATGACAAGGCTGGTACCACTTACTGAAGATCATGGCCTGATTTCTCCACGTTTCTGGTTGTGATTGTCAACTTGGCTTTGGCAGCACTGTTTCTACTTATTCCAAGGAAACAAATTAAAAATCCATCAACCCTCCTCCATCCAAATACATCCCGAAGCTCTCCAGCTCGGTGAACATCTATTCATTAATAATACCTAGCTACATAACCCAAACTTAACAACTCAGCATACTACTACCTCCTAATAGAATGATAATGGCGATTGGTAACCTCGACAACGCGTCTCTATACAAGCCCACTAATTAAGCAGTTTGCTAAGCTTTATGATAAAACCGTAGCCCTCGGCTCAGTCAAGATCCGAATTAACCATAATTTAGAGGCCGCCCATGTCAGCTCATTCGGTTGCTTTGGTTGCAGAAGCATCGCTGTACGTGAACATGGGACATTGTGTAGGTAGGTAGAGAGACCGAGAATGGATGCACGTCAAGATGAGACTGGTCAGGTAGAGGAGAGTACATGGTGCGGAGGACTCAAGAAACAGGGGTACCCACCGACCAAAGACATGCATGTATTCGCAAGGCTAGGTCGGATTGGGTAAAAACCGCAGAAGAAGCTAGAGTTTCTTCCCCGTTAGTCGGGGTCCAGACTATATGGAAGTGGGTATTCACGATAAGGTTAACCCCCTACGCAGGTACAGATTTAAAATCCGTCAAGGAGTTCAGATGGTAAGCACAAGGATTCCGCAACGGCGGCTCTCGCTCGCTCGCTGCAGAAACATGCACGTTTCCTGCCAAGCACGACATCCGTCATTAAAAGGGCCATAAAGAGGTTGATTCCGACTCCGGTATGACACTAATGACACCAATAAAACGTGGTCCCCCGTAAAATTCGATATAACTGCCAAGCATAGATCCCAATATACAGCCAACCAGAGTTCGGCTCAGCTGCAGAGACTTTTAAGCTTAATCCTTGCCATCCTATGCTGGCAGGCTGGGCTTAAACTCAATTGAGATGACAGGCCCAATAGAACGGATTGGATGGAAATTTTGGAACTTTTGCGCTTCCTATTAGGACTGTCTGTAACCTTCTCTGCTCCTACATCATGAATAATGTTTATACTCTTACTACAACAATGAAAAAAGGAGTATTCCTTCTCACAATAAATACGACTAAAACTTAAATGAAGAAAAATTCTAGACTTCGTATTGGTTGTTTCCCCTGCCTTAGTAGGGTTGAGCTATGACCGCATCCCCCTGGTCTATAAGACCCTTAAGCGAGGGGTCAAAACACCATCCGAGACAGTTCTGTCACGTCCACCTCCTACCTTACGCCCATGAAAATCTAGGAGCCGCTCGACCCGTGTACCCAAGGACTACTTCTGTTCCACACTCGAATATGTAACTCCATTTGTGATGGTCAATTAAGTGGCAGCCTTCCGAATAACCGTCCATCTCCAGCCATGATCGGGCACCCTTGATCCTAGCAGTTAACCCCAGCTGTGTCCCGCACGGAAGATTTCCCAGTGCTGTTTCGAGATCAACTCCTGGTCAAGGAGGCAATATGTCAGCGTTAGCCTCATGGGGCCGGCGAGCAGGCTTACAGATGGCCATGCTCGATTTAAGTAATAAGGTCCCCCTTCTGGGCCCGAACCTGGGATGTTTCTTTTCACTCTCTTCTTCAGACGACTCTGTCCTGTTTATACGCTCATTTCCTAATCACTCCTTCGGGTGTTTCGTGCTTTTACGTCTTGTTCATTCTCTAATTACGAGCCGGCCCTCGCCTTTCCCCAAAGCTTCTAATTGCCAGGTCCGTTAAGGTCATTCAGGAATACCCAATTATAACGACCCCCCGTGAAGAGGAACGTTTTTACGATTTAATCTTTAAACCGACATCATGAAGTACTCCGCAGTTCTTTCGGTTGCTATTGCGCCGCTGGCCATTGCTAAAGCCGTCAACAACGTCTACCCCAGAAATGGACACAAGAAAGTTGAAGGAGAACTGGCAGCTCTCGAAGGCCAGCTCGGCGCGATACAGGGTGTCTCACTCGGCAGCTCGACTCAAGTCATTGTAATCTGGGCCAACCCCGGTAACAATGCCGAGACCACGACAGTGAACCAACAGGTCACCGTAACCCAGACTGTCACCGCCGGCGCGGAAGCAACAGTGATTGGAACCGACACGCTCGCTGCTGGTGCTACCACCACAGCGGCCGCTGGTGCTGCCACGACCCACACCGTCAAGGTTGGCGGTGGTAAGAACCTCGTCTTCACCCCTGACTCCATAGCAGCCAACATGGGCGATATGGTCATCTTCGAGTTCGGTGCCGCAAACCACACTGTTACCCAGTCTACTTTCGCCACACCTTGCAAGGCCATGGAGGGTGGTATGGACTCTGGCTTCATGCCCAACGCCAACGACACTGTTGTTCCCGCTCCTCAGGTTGCCATGCAAGTCATGACCACTGACCCTCTATGTAAGTAAAACCATCATGAAGGTACCGAAAGCTTCAGAACTTCAACTAACACATACCAGGGTTTTACTGCAAGCAGAAGGCTCACTGTGGCAAGGGTATGACCTTCTCTATCAACCCTACCGCTGAGAAGAGCCAGGCTATCTTCCAGCAAATGGCTATTGCTCAGAACGGCACGGGAGCCGGCAGCGCTATCACCGGAAACGCCACTGAGACCGCTTCCTCAGTCGCTTCCGCTGCTCCCGCTGCCACATCCGCTGCCGGTGCTGTCCAAGGCAGCGGTACCATTGAGGGTGGTGCTTGCGTGTGTGCCGTCCAGTGCAGTACTGGGTCTTTCCCCGTCGCTGCGGCTCAGGGTCTTAATGCCTTCGGTGGCTTCGCAGGTCAGTAAACCCAATGCTGTCTTTCGCCATACGTGTCATTCTAACATCTAGATAGGTGCTCTACCCGCAAGCATGATGGAGGCGTAAATAATGGGAGTGGCGTCCGGTTGGGAATCATAAATGTGATACCCGGACTTCTGCTGCTACGGGCTGGAGATGTTCCGTTTTCTTTGGAGGGGGATACCTGAATGACTAGACTTCTTCTTTATTACCTGGCATAGGGGGTTTTTATTTTAAACATATGACTGGATCGTATATTATAGGTGCACTTAATAGGTCATCAATGAAGTAAAATATCATTTCCCCCTGTTTGTCGCGTACTGTGAAGAGTATTATGGCTTCCAAACTTTGAAGTCTAACATCATTTCGAGCTCCTAATGGAAGACCGCCATGTTGTAGTGTCCTGTGTCCTCTATGCGTGTTGATGATAATTGCATTCACTGGGAATCGATACGAAAAAGTCAAGACGCCGTTGCACGCCTAGAACCCCATGTTGCTGAAGAAAAAACCATCTTGCTCATAATATCGTAAAGCATTCTCTCCCCCGACGCCTCTTCTCTAGATGTATAACGCGCCCCTTTCGCCACTGCGATCGGATTATGGTATCTATTTTCCCTCGGCAGCCTTTTTCGCGTCGGCTAAGACAAGAGATCGGTCAGCAATCTACCCCATCGACATGTTCAAAACAGCAAATATGTCATTCCTTACCGGCGGCTTGCTTCTTGCGCATCATCTCAGCGACGGCTTCCTTGTCGCGCTGCATCTCATTACCGCTCTTGCCGTTCTTTGCTTTCTGCATTGAGGGAAGGGTTCGTTAGTATATAGGCCAACTTCGTTCCATCTCGTAAACGGATACGTCTTGCGCGACGTTGGTAATGTATCAAGCGTCTCGAATACAATGGGTGGCGTTCGCTAGACGAGCCAGCAGACTGACTGCTATCGCGGGGCCTCGGTGGGATTGCGAACTCTTCGGGAGAGACAGAACATGTAGGTAAGCGAGCAAGCAGAAAAGAACAACTTACCTGAGCAGCCTGAGCCTTCAGGTTCTTCTCGCGCGCCTTTTCACGCTGGTTGCCGCGAGCCATCTTGGTCTTACGATGTATTAAAGGGCCGTAAAAGCACAAGGGAAGGGTAGCAAAAAGCGGCGCTTGATAAAACGCGGGTGGATTTTTTTCGAGTTCGTCTGGTGGAGGGATGAAGATCAGAGAGAGTCTAAGTTGCCAAGTTACTGTATGTAGCCGCCCGAGTTGCTTAAAATAAAAAATAAAAAGAATGGGAACTTAGGTCGGGGTTTAGGGGTTTTCGTCTCCCGCTTACAGGGAGAGAGCCGCACTGTCAGCTTAGCTACAGGTCGTTTACGGGTGGAATCTTGATGGATTAGTGTATTTTTATAGGCCCGGCCGCGCTAAAGAATGGGTGGGAATGTCAACTGCGTGACTTTGGGACCAATCAAATCGTCCCTTAAATTGTCGGTCTGCTTTCTTCTGGATCCTTCTTCCGATGCCAGTTGAGGAATCAGATCCGGACTCATTCACTGCAGTCACAATTCACACGAAGCCAGGATGTTCAATTCCACAAAGCATGACAACGAATAATCGAAAAATATTATGACTTTGTTCGATGTAGACATGATGAACAATGGGAAAATAGACATCTTGTCATTCCAACTAACATCTGGTTCCTTTTACGTCCGAGATAATATGTTTATCTGACTGACATAGCAATAGCTTTAATAAAATGAATAATCAGGACAAACAAGTCAATCATCAGTTGTCAGTCTTAGGAAATACAGGTCAATGAGGTATTCAGAAGGAATCAAATATCGTACGTTGGTTTTGTTTCGTTTCTTTATGATATCTTACACCTACCTTAAAAGACTTAGTTGCATTTGGAGTTTAGCCAGTAGCGAAAGAAGACGACGTGAAACAAAGTCGGTTGATTGATAGCCAATGGATTTACTGTCGCGACCCAATTCTCACAATGCATTCGCTCTACGGTAGACGAATGTGCCTTAATCATTGGACAAGATGATGTGTGGATGCAGGACCATATGGTACTCAGTTTCTTAGTACCTTAGTACGTGGTTCGCTGTGAGCTGTGATTCGTGTCTATTCCACAAGGTGAGTCGCAGATCTAAACCACCAGAGAGAAGAGCATCACCATATACATCGTGGAAGATGCAAGCAATCCCGTTCATCTCCATGCTAAACCCTGTCTTCCGCCATTCGTGAATAGATCCCTGACAAATGCATGGCACCTGTAAAGTGTTGTATTGAACCAGTTACAGTTGTATAATGCACTCGCGTCTACCAATAGCTTCAACTGCCTAAGGGGCAAACTCTGGCTTCCTGGCTTCCTTGAAGCGCGAGACCACCCGCGCCTAAGTAGATTCATTGGTCCAGAACATCCAGCTCGATGCGAAACCTCTCGAGGCGCCCCGATGAGATGCTAGGGTTATTGAACACAGTGATTAATTTTGAATCCATTGTCTTTTTCTACAATCCTTCTTTTCAGTAGGGCTTCTCTGTTTTTTAATTATTAAAAAGACCTGGGGTCGCCGATCTGCCAACCATCTTCTTGTTCTTCTTGTTCCTCAATTTTGCGCAACAAGGACCTATTGTCCTCAACGGACAGACGACAACACCAATATCTTCTTCTTCGTTCATTGTCTATTATTTTATAAAAATTACCTAACTACAGCGTTTTATACCTTCCGATCCCTTCTACTTTTTCCTTTCTGTCAAACAACTTCGCGGCGCCACGCCACCCTCCCTCCACCTTCGTTCGATCGACTTACAGATCTGCTAGTCGGATCATCGTTAAACCAAAAGTAAAGCAAACGTAGATTCACAACGACTGCAGGCAGTTTCTATAGTTAGTATCCCGTTTCCTAACTATGCTGCCCAGAGGGCGAAACGCTAACGCATATACGCCTAGGAATACAACACTAGGTATCGCACGGATTCTCAACATGTTGGGCATCAAAACCACTTCCGGCTTCCAAGGCTCTGCCTTTATCGTCCTTCAGGTCATCCGCTGTTGCAACATTGCCGTTCTCCTCGCCATCATCTTCGTCTCGGGTCTCATGATGTACTTCGCCAAGATGCCAAACGGCTTCCAGTTCTTCAACGATGTCTCTCTCGCCTTCGTTATCGCCGTGGCCGGTCTCTTACTCTGGACGGAACTCCCCTTCAACATGGGCAAGGAAATCATCGGACGAAATTGGCCGGTGCTCGGTGAAGACCGAGGCTTCACCTGGTTCGGCCTTGTCATGGTCCTCATGGGTGGCCATCTTCTCGGCGCGCTGAGCAACGACACCTACAAGAACAAGAATGTGCCGTTCCAGGTCTGGCAAGCTATCATGGGGGTCGGTATTATCGCTATCGCCTTCGGTGCTACTAACATCATCGCGTCGCTCCTCTTCAGCAACCGAGCTAGTAATGTACATGCTCGCGAAATCCGCAACAATGGCGCAACTACCCGTGATGTCGACTTCACCGAGGAGTCGCTCAGCTACAGCAACGACTCGATCCGCAAGGAGAAGAGAAAGAGCAGATGGCCCTTTGGCCCCAAGGCCGACGCCAAGCCAGACATTAAGCCCAAGATTAGCCACCCGATCACGCGCGATGTCGAGTATGGCCACAACGACGATGCGGCAATTGATACCCGCAGCAGCCCTATCATCCCCGAGATAAAGCGCCCGCCCACTGCGCTACACCCTATGTACCTCAACGCCCACGCCAACGACAACAGATCAAGCTACTACAGCGAGGCCAGTCATCTTGAGCGCTTTGGTGATAATAGGATATAGATCCACGAGCCTTCAAAGGATCGACCGGCATATAATATTGCATGACGGCAGGGCGTTTTTTTGAGAAACGGCGTTTATGGAACTGTGACTTCGGAAATTATACCCTGATTCTGGTCACGGATGGACATTTTGCTTTTGCTTTTAATTAGTCTTTTACATCCAATAGCGTTCATTTGCATCGGTCGCGCGGCCTTGAAAGTCCCTGACTTGAGTAAATGGAAATAGCGAATAGAATAATGATTTTAAACTAATTGCTTATCAAATTCATTGACTACATTTTGGCAAACTTGTGATAAAGAATCCGTTGACATACATGTATGTACTTAAATAAGTTAACGTTGAACATTGAATGTTGAGAAGATGTGAATATACTTGGGTACATCTAGTATATAAACCACAAAAAGAACATCAATCCACTAAAAGCTTCGTTCAATCAAAACACGTGACTACATTCAATATTATCGTCCTGCAAGTCAAATCAAGTGGGCCCTAGAGTCGAGCTAGTAAACCTCTTTGCTGATTATCCGACTTCTAATAGTATTAGTACATACATTCCGCGCTTGACCCGAGCGTGCGAGCCGTTACTACTTTACTTCTCGGTGGCACGCAACCTTCTTCCTAACTTTCTAAGCTTGCCCAAAACACATCTTTCTCGTCAACGCACAATTTCGACCCGCGCAACTCTTCTTTCTTACCGACCGATTATTTCTTACTACCCGTGGCGCTTCTTGATCTCTCTTTACTACTATCCTTTCGACACTCGGAATTGGAATTCGTAAGTGCCTTTAGACCTCGAACTTTGTCCTCCGATCTTTCAAGACAACATCGATTACTCTTCCCGACTCACCTTCCCTGCGATCGCATTCGAAACATTCATCGGTTCGATTCCTGGATGGAGTAGCGCCTGGTGGAAGTAGGAGATAGCTCGCGGATCAGGCCTAGAGGCCCGTCATCGTAGCGGGGTTCTGGTGAAGACAATTCTTGGAGTGATTCTTGATCTCTTCAAAACCTACATCCAGACAGTCGCGTGGCCCATTATAGCGGACCATCGGGGTGAGGCAAGAATCATCTAATTTAATTCTCTTACCTCTTGTGGCAAGAGTATCGTCTCGACGGGCATATCCCTTTGTGACATCTACACTTTCGCATCTCCAGAATTGGGTCGTTGTTCTCCCACAAGTGCAGGCCGTCCGAACACAGCGGCAGAATCAATCATCTAACTCATCCTCACGCTACAGATCGTGAGGTTATCCTCGATAGCTTTTTCTCAAATTGACTGTCGTATTCGCACATACTAAGCAACCATGCCGAACGATTCTGAGACCGAGCAGGTAGCTCAGGCCTTTCGGGAGGCGGTTGAGGATCTCCAAAACTTCAATAAGAATGAGATCAACACATTGACAATGATTGCGAGGGAGAACACTGAGCATGCATATGCCATCTCCGTAGCGCTCCAAGAGCACATCAAACGAGTAGGTCGAATCTCGCTGTCTGATGATAGCTAATCTTCATATAAAACCCTTGCGCCACTGCTTGCTTAGAATGGTAAACCCATGAACATTGTACTAATTCATTCTTAGGTCGTCCCGCAAAAGAAACTTGGTGCGCTGTATCTGCTCGACTCTATCGTGAAGAACGTAGGCACTCCATACACGATCTACTTCAGCAAGAAACTCTATCAGACTTTCATGGATGCATACGCCTCGGTTGATCTACCAACTCGACGCAAGATGGACGAGATGCTCAGAACATGGAAGGAACGCGTTCCCGAGTCCATGAACTCCCGGCCAGTCTTCCCGGTCGAGGTTACGCGTCCCATTGAGAATGCCCTCATCAAGGCAAGAACAGTGACGCTCCAGAAAAACCAGCGAGACCAAGTGCGAGGTCAACCACAAATGCACAGCCAAGGAAGACCCCAAGGGATGCCCTATCGCGAGACCCCAACTCCTCCCGGTTCTCGTTTACCTCAATACAACGGCTACCCCCCGAACCCAGTCTCCGCTGCAAATGGCAGCACGTCTTACAACAACCAAGCTCAGCCGTCGCCAGCTGGATATCCGCTTCACCCTGTAAGTTTCTCTTTTCTCGACGTCATGAATGATGCAACTGCTAATCAGTATCCAGAATCAGCCCCAGCCAGCAAGGTCTACACCGCAACCCTTGCCATCGACAATGGCCTTCCAACCCCCACAGATGGGAGGTTACGGGGTACCACAAACTGGAATCAGCGTAGATGCTTTGAATGATGATATTCAAAGACTTATCACGGCCTTTAAGGCCCAAGTCGCGCAAACTCCACATGATCCTAGTGTACAGACGAGGCTGAAGGCGTTGGTGGATTTGCAAACAATACTTCAGACACAGAACTTGCCACAGGATCAGTTAGTGCTTGTCAAGAAACAAATTGCTGATCTTGCCGTGACTATAAGAGCACCTCCCATACATACAACAACACCTACACCTGTACCACAGTCCGTAGCCGTAGCCCCTCCGCCGGTAGCGGCCCCTACAGTTTCCATAGATTCCTTGTTAGGTCCAGGTGCTCTAGCTGCTATAATGGCACGAAATTCTGGCACACCGAAGGCATCTGCACCTCAAATCCCTCCTCCAGTCGCTGCTGTTCCTACTCGGCCCCCGCAGCGAGCCGAGGCTCAACGGCCGATTGTCGCACAACACATGCCCGCACCGCCTCCGCCATCTGACCCTATGGCACTTATGAACATGTTAAGACAAGCCGGCCTGATTTCGGCTACGACACCAGCCAATAATGCAACACCGGTCTCCCGTCCGGCACCCTCAATCCCGTTCCCCCTTCCGATCAACATCCCCGGAATGGTCCCGGTTACACAGCCCATCCGTCCCACGGGTCTTGAAGCTCTTACGAATGATATTATGCTGAGACCTGCGTCCCTTAAACAGTACGTTCCTTTATGCCGAATAGATTAAATTAGACTTTTTCTAACGTTTCAATAGATTCCGCCCCCATTTGTTGCCCTTCCTATTTGAGTCACTGGGTCCCCAATGCACGCAGTGTGGACGACGCTTCCCGAAGAGTGAAGAGGGCAAGAAGAAGAAGACGGCGCACATGGATTGGCACTTCCGAGTGAACCAGCGCATCGCCGAATCTGAGAAGCGTGGACAGCACCGTAGCTGGCTAGTGGACGATGTGGTAAGTGTTTTGTCAATGTGTTTCTATTCTATGGGCAATCTGACTAATCATACTAGGACTGGATCAAAACTCGAGAAACAGTCGACACGGATCACATAGAACCGGCCAGTGATCCCAATGCAGCGGCAGGTAGCTCCGCCTCAAAAGCTCCTGAGCTGCAATACATTCCCGTCCCGGATGATCCTAGCCTGGCAAACAGTGTCTGCAGCATCTGCCAAGAGAAGTTTGAGACACGATGGCTAGACGATGCGCAAGAATTCGTGTGGCCCGATGCTACAAAAGTTGGCGGGAAGATATATCACGCCAGCTGCTATAGAGAGGCATACAAGGATGGAGGGAATACGCCGGTATATGCAAGGGGTACACCCGAGCCGGAGAGCAGAAAGCGGAAGGCTGAGGTGAGTTTTTTATGACGTACAGAGCTTCATATCTAGGATATGTGACTAATGCATCACAAGCAGGATGAGCTGGCTTCGTCGTCACGGAGCAAGGTGAAGGTGGAGGGTGCGTAGGAGGGACACTCCAACTCAGGCGGCTCTAGTCCAACACTTCCGCGTCAGACACGACGTATTACACATACTACTCCGGTACGTTCGGGCTCGCGTGGGTTGCGCTTGCGCTCAAGCTCGACCGATTATCGACCAGCGACGCCTAGCTCTCTCAAGAATTGTATTTGGGGAGAAACTCTATGAGCACCCCATGCAGCACTTCTTTTGTGCATTTTCTTTTTTGGCTCTATCCACTGCATTCGTCATTGGACCGTGTTTATAGACAGCAGGATAAAGCCACCCATATACCCAATGGGCTCTTGGGACAAGAGCGAGGTGCTAATAACAAGTAGAAGCATATTGCTTCAATGCAATGATCGCACTTAGGCGCTTACATTATTGCTTGTTGTATCATATTTATTTCTCGGTGCTGGCTGCACTGGTACCGTGGAGCTGGGCAGAGAAAAGGCCCAGATAGGTACCTGGACTATAAGAAAGTAGATAGTCTACGTCTAATGAGACCTATCACCTAAATTGCTGTTGTATTTGACTTGATTTTAATAACGTGCAGTACCATTAGGAGATGCTACATAAATGTCACAGATACGTAGACGTACGATGACGCAGGTAGTTACCAATTAACTAGATGAGTGAAGATCTTAACTTGAATAGGAAGTAGCCCAAGATCTGGAACGGGTAACTGAACAGTGAAAAGGGGGCCCGGGTTTCTGACCACCCCTAGAAACCGAACCGCTTGGGAATAGTGGCTCAAGTCAAGCTACCGTAATCAAATTTAAGGGCTTCCAAGGGCCTACTCTATTGTTTTTTTAAAGTTCAACCCATGGACGTCCAGTCTTTTTCATTTTAATTTCTTACACTTCCATCTATTTTTATTTTTCGTCTTCCATACTGTTCCTCAATCAGCCAAAGAAGAAAAAAACTTGATTTCTGTTAACATGCCCCGTAAGACCAGTTACAGCGAAGCAGCGCTCGAAGAAGCTGTTGAAGCAGTGCGACAAGGTCACTCGCTCCGTTCAGCTGCTGCTAAATGGGGCATTCCAAGGTCTACCCTCAGTGGACGAATCAAAGGTCTTCACCAGTCGGCTGCTAAGGCCCACGCTTCGCAGCAACGCTTATCACAGGACCACGAAGCTGAGCTGTCCAATTGGATCAGACGTCAAGACGAATTAGGTCTAGCCCCGACGCATGCTCAGATCCGAAGTGTAGTTGTACGACTTCTTCGAATAATCGGTGATGATAAACCTCTTGGGAAGGACTGGGTTCAAACGTTCTTGGCTCGAAATAGGCCAATCAGAACGCTCAAATCCGGTCCAGTTAGAACGGCTAGAGCTAAAAGGGTAACACCAGAGGGAATTGATACCTTTTTGGATAATTTTGAATCGGAGAGCCGACGAACGCCTACCGCTGGCAACAGCACCGACACCGCTTAACACTACCTACCTAATGTTTTCCCAAAATGGCAACGAATGTGAGATGTGATCTTGCAGTTCCCCTGGGACTCATTGGATCATGATCATACTTCAAGGACATATAACACCCTCAATTCGGAAAGGAAATAGAGAATGAAACGGATTTCCGGAGAGGCGAAGATGCCCGAATTCTCGTGGGGCTAGAAGCCATGAACCGGGAGAAGGGATTTCATGGCAGGGAATGTGAAATATATAAAGGTGGTAGAAGGATGGCGAACGACAGGACTTGATGTAGGAACAGCACACTAGGGAGCTATCAGTCCAATGCGAGTCGACCGAAGCTGTGAATTATGGCGAAGCTGGGCACCCCCAAGACCCATGATGGGTACCATTGGACTAGCGAAGGCGGCTTGCAAGCTGGTTTACCCTCAGTCAGCGTTGTCCACCCTCCTTCCAACATAGATTCAGGCGCCCAAGAGGAACTGTATGATGCAGCAATCATAGGAGCGGGCTATGCGGGACTAACGGCCGCCCGTGATCTCGCATCTGCCGGGTACAAGGTGCTCCTCCTGGAAGCGAGGGATCGCATCGGCGGTCGCACCTTTTCGGCTAACATCGAAGGTTACCCCTTTGAGCTTGGAGGCACGTGGGTGCACTGGCACCAGCCCTTCGTCTGGCGTGAGCTGTCGCGGTACAATCTCACGACCGAGCTCGAGGTCTCTCCTTGTACTGACGGCACCGGGGTTAATGAGGTTGTTCTTCGGATAGGCGATGAGATTACTACCCTCAATCATGAGAAAGAGGTACGCTCCAGAATGGCCAATATTCCTTATGAGTTAGTATGGTGTAGTGCGCTTACCACTGCGATGTGTACGTACCTACGTATAGCTAGCAATACTCGATAGCGTCCTTACAAAATTCATCGATGTCGACGGCGAGCGCGGGCGCGCTACTATCCCATTTCCGTTCCACCAGGACTTTCTCGCCGACGCAGCCAGGCACTTCGATGGAAAGTCGCTCGCCGATCGGATCGCCGAGATAGCCGACCAGATCTCGCCAGTTGACCGCGCACTTCTGGAGGCGTATCTCACGGTGCTCTGCGGCGGCGACCTTGAAAATGCTTCATTCTGGCAGCTCCTCGGTTGCTGGGCGCTGGCTGGCTACAATACCTTGGACTTTGTGTCTGCTATGGCTGTCTTCAAGCTCCGAAGGGGACAATCGGATTTCGCGCGCCGGTTCTTCGACGAAGCGGCCGCCACGCGGAACTTGCAGTATAAGTTTGAGTGCCCGGTGACCGCGGTGAGCGACCGTGGCGACCATGTACAGGTTACGGTGAAGGATGGAGCGACGTTCAGGGCGAAACGGGTAATCTGCACGACGCCGCTTAATGTCCTGAGGAACATCGGGTTTACACCTCCGCTCCCGGTTGCCAAGGCCGAAGCATTGGGATTACAGCATGTCAATCAGGTATCCAAGGTCAACGCAGTAGTTCAGGGTGTAGAATTACGGTCTTTCACTGGGATGAAACATCCAGTTGACGGGCTGTCTTTTCTGACTGGCGACGGCGTCACGCTGGCGGGAGACACGCACCTGGTGGGTTTTGGCACAAAGTTTAGTCCTAAGGACGAGATTGAAGGGCTGCTTGAGGCTATACGTACTTTCTCCCATAACAAGACTGTCGAGCGGCTTGTCTTCCATGATTGGAATGGAGATGAGTACTCTCAGGGGGCGTGGGCTTGGTTCAGACCTGGGATGGCAACGAAATATCTCGAGGCCCTTCGGGAGAAGCATGGAAATGTGCTCTTTGCGAGCGGGGACTGGGCTGCAGGTTGGAGAGGATGCATCGATGGGGCTATTGAGGAGGGTGGAAGAGTGAGCAAGGAGGTGCTGGATGACTTGAAGGCAGCCGGACCATCTACGTAATAACGCCTTGTTTGATGTCATGGCCTAAATCCTTATGTTCCCATAACCAAGGAGCCAACACCCCACTAGCACAATAACTGCGTGTTCGCGCTGCGCGGCGTCCGTAAATTGTTAACACGCCATCAGCATAGCCTATATCTCCGAAAGGGGTATATACAACTCCACAAATCCTCCTAACTCCCCCCGGATTTCTATGAATAAGCCATCCAAAATAGTATACCACATTGCGTAAGCGAAGCACCGCACGCTTATTGGGTCGATTTACGTTGTCCTGCATGTTTGTCGACGGCCAAGTGCCCGTTTGCAAGAGTCAAGTCCTTAAATTTGACTTTCTGACAGCTCAAGCTTTGAGCAAGATTGGTTTCCCAAGTTAAGTCCCGAGGATTTGATTCAAGAAGATCCGAAGAAATGACGGGAAGAAGGCCGAATTTGGAAGACAATAATGATGGTAATACCAAAAAGGGTCAGTATCACCACCTCACATGGCGTTTTCTTGATCTGGCGATTACACGGCTGACTGGATCTTGACATTCAGCATGCTATAACTGTACGAAAAGACGTATAATCTGCGATAAGACCGGTAATTCATGCAATAAGTGCGCTAAGAAGAATCTGACGTGCCCCGGGTACGGTATAAGATATCGATTTGCCACGGGATCGACTACCGCCGGTGGTTCTAGCCAACTACAGACACAACACTCAGGAACCAACCAGCTCGGGTCAAGAGACCAAAAGAAGGTTACTAGATGGATCAATTACTCGAAGCATGTCACGGAGACAAGATTGCAAAGATCAGCAGCACCAGAGTCAATAAGTTTACCGTCAACTCATTTAGCTTCCTCCGTAATGACCACGGTGCCTCCCCTACTGTCTGATATAGATCCCAGGACTCGTGTATATTTTCTACATTGTAACTCTCCGTTTACACGTCCAACTTGTCGTGATCTACTAACATTTGAAGTTGCCGTACACGTTTCCCCTTTTATGGTAGTGTTCGATGACGAGGCCAATGGATACCGTCACAACGTCCTACCCATGGCGCATAAAGATCCGCTTATCCAGAGAGCGGTCTGTGTCGTGGCCGCTTTCCACCTTTCTCAAAAGGAGCCACGGCTTCGCGCTTCGGCTGAGATCGTACGAGCCGATTTAATCAGCAAGCTCTCTAGAGCTTCGGTACCGAAACCAGACCTTAGCGAGACTACTTGGGCCGCTCTTGTTCTCTTGATCGTGGCGGACCTTGTCACGGGTCATGAGGATGTTTCGGCTTTGTATGATCTCCTCGCCGCGTTCCTCGACGCTCGCGGACCTCTTGGGGAGTCTGCGACTCGCCTGGAGAGGTTTTTATATTTTCAATCATCTATGTTAGTCCAGCTCCCATCCATCCGTGAGATCTTCCTTCGTATCTGCTTAGTGCCTGTATGATGTACTAGTAAATGCTGCATAACTTACTTACACGTAGAAGCATAGGATTCTTCACAAGCCCCTTTGCTATTCTCGAGCTCCGTCCTGTTCATCCTCCACATATGAGAGGCGGGCCAGTATCCGCATTCAAAGAATACATGCAGGGCTGTCAATTCTCCAAAGAAAAGGCCGAATTCCAGAGATACTGCCCCATCTACGAAAAAGCATTCCACGTAGCCGGCGAGATTTATACAATGCGAATGAACCCGACATGCTCAGGTGCAGACTTGGACCTTTACATGAGCGAGCGCCTCCAGAAACTGAGAGCGCTCTGTGAGCAGCGCGATCGCGCTTCGCCGGGATCGCACTGCATCGCGTGGCCCATCTTCGTGGCCGCAGCGGAGAGCTACTCCGATTGCGATCGCCAGTATTTTGCTTCGGCCCTGAGTCGGATCTGGGAAGAGAATGGGTACGCGAATGTTGCACGGGGTGTTGCTGTTCTACCTGACCTGTGGGCCCAGCGCGGTAGGAAGAGTTGGGTTGCGGCTTTGACGGAGCATAAGGGTCTTGTTATATGTTAAGTACTTATCGCATTTCTAAAACTCTTCGATAACAAAATTAAACTTTTTAGAACATGGTGCTTGCCATCTTAGATGGAATTGCGCCCGGTATCCTCGTTTTCCGTGAGCAGATCCGGTGTAAGCCGAGATTCAGCCTCCGCAGGATCCTTCTCCGTTTCCGACTGCTGCAACTTAAGCATATGGTTTATGATCTCGCGGGCTTCTTGAGCATATCTGCTACGGTCACGAAGCCATTTGCCAAATCTATATAGTATAAAAGGCACAGGGGCACATAAAAGAGACAGAAATGCAGGTATTGACGAGGCCCATTGTACACCTAAGTTCTGGTACATGATTGGCGTAAATAAGGGGCTGGGAAGTTTTGTTAGCGGTACCTTTTGCAGTTATGTACCAGGGAAGCTCTTACAAGGCGGCGCCGAACAGGGCTCGAAGGATAGCGCTACCGGCCAGACAAGATGCAGCAAAGACGGTGTACGCATCGATACTAGATAAATATTAATACTTTCCTTGAAATGAGGAGCATTGCTAACTCACGAATAGTTGATCAGGCTAATGAAAAGCAAAACTTGGCCGATGCCGAAGAATATTGAGCCGATGATGCTGACAATCCAGTGAATGCTCATGTACGTGGTCCATGCAAACCAGAAAAGGCCGACCGGAAGAAGTACTCCTCCTATCATAGCTGGCCTCAATCGGGCCTCGGGAGTTGCTTTAGAAGGGTCTTTGGCGATCATCTTGCGGTAGTGAGTCTCAAGGAAGACATAGGAGAACATGGCGATGAACTGCCCAACCATAATCCCCAGATATGACAGACCAGTGACTCCTTGAGACCAATGCCTCTCTTTCTGGAAGACGATCGGGAAAGCTGCGAACAGAAGGTAGTTGATTCCATATACTGTGTGCCTCTTCATTAGCAAGTAATATTTACCTGGTACGGATTGATTCTGAACTTACCAACTGCGGCATAGATCGAAATTACCATGACTATGGGTTCGAAGAAGAGAATAATCCAAGGTCGAGCAATGGCCGACCAAAAGACACCACTAGCAGTCTTCTTAGGCTTTCCGGCCTCCAATTTACTCATATATACCTTCCCACTGATCTTGGAAAGTTTGCCCGCTCGACGAATTAGGAGATAGGGGGTGTAGGTCTCGGGAACGAAAACCACCCCCAGTACAAACATAACTCCAGTGAATATCACCGTCAAGCCATCAACCCATTTCCAGCCGCCACTTTGGGCAAGGAAGCCACTGCATATGGGACCTAGAGTCGGACCAAGGAAAGGCGCAGATGAGTAGACCATGACAGCGAGGCCACGTTCCCTGGCTACGAACATATCGGAGATGACGCCGGCGGAGTTTACGATGGACGAGGCACCAAAGGTCCCTGTGAGGAACCGCAGCACCAATAGCGTCTGGATGTTGGAACTCGCTATCGACGCGCCCCCGAAGAGGGTGGTCAGGAAGAACATGACGGCGTAGACGATCTGACGGCCGTACAGCTCCGCCATGGGCGCCCAGGCCATAGGACCAATGGCGAATCCAAGAACGAAGAGAGAAACGGAGAGAATCCCGAGCTCGGAGCCGACATTGAGATCCTGCTCCACCTGTGGCAAACCCCCGGAGAAGGCGCTCGAGGAAAGCGACACGGAGAGTGTGCCGAATGCCATGATCATGGTGATGAACCATTTCATGCCGACGTCGATCTCGTACGGGTTCTTGGCGTCGCCGGGGATCCAATCGACGAGATATGGATCTTGTTCTGTGCCGGACCCGGGGTAGGCATGATTTATGACTTCGGGCGTCATGTGCGTCTGTGATAGAACTAGTTGGAAATGGGAAGGTTTCCCTGGAGGGACATCGGTGTTGGCCATTGCGGAAAACGATATTTTTTTCAGATAATACAATTTATAATGAGTCGAATCTCGACAGAAGATGGTCGCACTACCTCAGGAGAGAGTAGCGACCACACAGAGGCGGTTCATCGCATGATATATGTTGGCTTGGCCCTGGTAATAGAAATGCCAGAGCCATCTTTCTGTGCGTTAGGACCGTGCTTGTCATGCTGTTTGATGGCTTCAAGATGATTAAATCCGAAGAAGCTGGTTACTAAATCCGGGAATGTGCAAATCAATATTACGGACTAAGTTCAACTTGAAGCTTTTATATGGTTGATAAAACTAACATTGGAATAGAATTGTAGAAGGATGTTTTACATCAAACCGGGATAAGGGTTAGACAGAGAGCGTTTTACGGGTAGTGATTTTTAAGTGATAAAATGACCCGGGGGTGTTATCTCCCTTAACCCGTGCTTATATACCTCTATCCCGCAGGATCACTCCATCCAAATCGAAAATCATTGCAGTTTTCGTCATAGTGGGCGATCTTTCCAGATGTATGCGATTTTATCTCCGGTGTAACGAATCAATTTAAATCTCACGACAGCACCCCTACTTTACCCCTGATAATAGACCGTGTATCGAATTCTGAAATGCATGTGAGGTGCTTTGACTACCATGTTCTTCATACCTTTCTGTAGACGGTCTTTTCTTCCACTTGATCTAGGCCTTCTCTAAGCCGAGCTTTTCAAGATACTGGGCCGCGACATCCACGACTGCGCTTTCAAAGCTTCTCGCCTTTCCACCCAGCACCGTCGCCAAGTCACTCGAGTCATACTCGACGGCCAGCGTCGACACATTTCCCTTCCTGAAAACCCCCTTCGCAACCGCTTTTGGAAATGCCTTCTCAACATATCCAAAGATCTCGTCATAATCAACTTTTGCCGCAATGCCAAACTCTCTGAGCGCTTCCATCTTGGGGGTAGGGAATGCCAAGCGCATCTGGGCCTCGACCACGTCGTCGAGATGCGCAAAGACACCGTGGATCGGCATCGGTGCCTCGCCGCCCAGCATGCCAGCGATCAGGAAGTTATTGGTGCCGTTTTGCGTCTGCACCATGTCGGCATCCAGGGCAAGCTCGTTACGCCCGAAGACGTATCCGGGGAACACGCAGGAGACGGTAAAATGCGGATTTTGCGCCTTGACGAACTGGTCGATCTTGTGCAACTCAACGATCTTGCCCAGGATGTATGCATCATATACGCCACCGAATGCGACGGGAAATGGGTCCGGTAAAGGAGCACGTGTTGATGCGGAAACGGTATGGGATGGCGGGTTGAGGCCCAAGTTCGCCACGATGGATGAGGTGATGACGATACGCTGCACACTTGGCTCTTCGAGAGCTGCGAGGAGTAGGTTCGCTGAGATTTTGGTCGTAGGCTCGAAAATATCTATGGTAGGTTCATAAGTCGGCAACGCTACGGGTGAACTGGTATGAAAGATGTGAGTGGCGCCCTTTATAGCGGAGTCGAAAGCACCTTCAGCAGTGAAGTCCGGAATTACAATTGAGGAGAGGCGGTTCCCGGCCGCTAATTCTCGGACCGCCGGGTTTGATGAGACTATCCTGGCCTTGTCTTCGGACCGTACCGTGTAACGTACATTGTACCCCTGATGATTTCAGTTCCTGCGCTTTGATACTGCTCTGGAGGTAAACTACTTACTCTTTCCAAAGAGGCTAGAAGAATGCCGAAACCGATCAGGCCAGTAGCTCCCGTGATGAGAATCGTCGGCGCCATCTTGCTTTTCTATATTCTCCATTTTTGAAGGTCTGGGAATTCTGGGTCCTATTTATACGCAGTCTCTGTCGTATACTCTCCAATATATAGCATCTTCTGTGACTTCAGATCAGACAGACCTGCGGACAGGCGTTCACCCTCCTGAGTAGTTGCCTCTAGTGGAGTGGAACATTAGCGGTGTCATGCTCAGCGCCTCCAACGTAGTATCTGCAGCTGGTGAACTAGACTGGTAAACCAATACTCGTCCCATTCTTCGGGAACTATATAGAGCGTAGGCGCCGTTCTAGAAGCGTTGCACATGCAAAGTAATTCGATAGTCCAATCGAAACGATCTAACCCCAATCCTATGTAACCCTCCCCGTAGTATCACAAGTCAATGCCAAGAGAGAGGGGTGCCTCTATTCTGGAAACGCAGGGGCACTATCACCGGTACTACAGTCAAACTGATATCAAGGTAGCAATCGTACCATTCGGACCCAGTAGACGCCGAAACAAGGAACAAAATTGCTTAGTAAAGACTGAGTTATCTAATAAACATAGACACAGGGCCTGTGACCGGCCTATATGTGACATCCCTTCAACTTGGCTTCCTTGAGAGGTAGGTAGGTGCCTGCAAGCTACTAGCGGGCTCGATAACGAAAGACATGGTAGCGAAAGCGAACGTTGGTTATTCTCGATATAGATGGGGATGCCCCCTTAGTAGCCCCTGACTCCCACCCCACATCTTTCAACTGCAACCGACACCCAAAGACTAAGATGGGCAGCAAAGGGTGGGATCTTGGATGTTGCCACAGCAGTTCTAGAGGAAACGTAAAGCGTGTTAGGTAAATAACAGCGAAGGACCTGATGACCCTAGCAAGACTTACGTCGGTGCAACCACTATATGCAGTCATTAGTCAACATCTAATATAATAACGATCGAACTATAGAGCGACATACCAACCCGGGGGATCCTCACAGCAGTCCTGTCGAGCTTGAAGACTCTGCCCTGCAAGGAAATCGCCTGGAGCGGCCACGGCAAGGGCGGCGAAGAGGGCAACGAGGTTAACAACGAAACGCATCTTGATGGTTTGATATGCTTAGGTAAGTATGGTTATTGAAGTGTCTGTCGATGTTGTGGTTTTTTGCCAAGATGTTGTGATCTCGCCCCCCTTTTATACTTTGGCCTGCTTCCCTCTGTACACGACTCTCGTGCCGATACATATCTACTTACCTTGAAGCAAGGCGTACTTCTGACTTCCGACTTCTGTTTTCTTCTCTATCGATGTGAAGATCGACATTTATAATGCCTCACACCTACCCCGACGCGTCAGCGACATTATCTCGTTGGTAGGGTCGAAGAGTTCGCCTCTAGACCGTGATCCTATCAGTCAGTCTGTGTGGATGGTTAGTGAGATTAAAGAGTGCTGCAAGTTAGTCCTTCCAGGTTTGAACCTATCAATGATATAGCAGAATTTGTTGGTAAGCTCATAACAAATAGGACTTTTGTCTTGTTAGGTCTAAGCTGACCACCATGCCAACATTCTATGTCATCATTCTCTTGACTAACATTAACATTCGGACCCCGAATTAAGGATGAGTTATTTTATATTACCTTTTAGTTGCTTTATGGTATCATACCCTTCGAAGTTGTGTTGGGCGCCTGGCATCACCAGGTGAGCTTGTGTTAGCCCCATTCGAATTTCATCCTGTTAGATTATAACGTACTAAATTTGGACCGCAGAACTTTTCGGCAATGTTTCGGAATCCACCAGAGCCATCCATACCAAGGCCTTTACCCAAGTTTTAGGTACTCCTCTGTCGTAAAGGGTGCTTTTGCGGACACGGGATCAGTCGCTATGGTAGTAACGACTACCTGCCTTGGTACTCTAATCTCTTGGATGAATATAGCAAGAACTAAATCTTCAAAAGCCTTGTGTTTCTTCGATGTAAATGCGGTCAAATCGGCAGGGTTTCCATCGTCGGTAGCTACTATCTCCCCAGTGCCCACGATAGAGAACGGAGCTTTCGACCTGTATACGATTCGGTTACCGATACAGTTCAATCCGGAGCCTCATCGGACGACACAAGAGAGTGAAATGGATAGTAAGATATCTCTTAGGTGATAATTTCTTATCGACGGTTATTGATTATTTCTCGCATATTTCAAAGCTGTTTATTAACTTGAGTTCATGGAAATTAACTAGAAGTAGACCGGCTGACCGGTTGGTATAACTGTGGTTGGACAATGACGTAAAGTTTCGATGACTTGGAAACGTTTGATCATGAACATGCACAATTCCAATTCATAATAAATATGAACATGGCAATCGATATCATTGGTTTAGTGACCTCTAGATACATGTCATTTTGCAGATGATGCATGAACAGGGATTTCACGGAACAGTGCAGTCGACATGCATACCTACCTTACATATCCGGCTGGCACTGTATCAAGTACAAGGTACACAGGATTGTGGTGGCTTAAGTCGACCATCAGAGTTGGTCATGATCCCGTCCGCCGTACGAAATGCAAGAAATTCCCGGTCGGGAGTATTTTTCATCCATTGATTCACCAAAGTTTGAAGTAAATTCGTGGCTGGTAAAGGGGCCGCACTCTGACCTAGTTATGATAGAGGCAAGTACTCGGCCTTCGAATTTGTCATTCGCTTTTCCTTATTTCTATAGTACATTCAAACGAAACTCGATATCAGTGGGGTAATCGTGCTGAGCCCCTAAGTTTCCTTGCAGAGCTTTCCAAGAGTCTTCACGACGGAAGATTCAAGTTGCTCAGGGGAAGACGAAACCCTCCAAATCCAAGCAACACGAGCATCCGGTCGAACGAGAATCGCATTAACACCGTCCCATTGTGGACTAAAAGGGTTGATGTTATCATCCTGCCCAAAGTACTTGAGGTGTGAAGCCCACGGCTCTGTACATTTACGCAGAACGGCCTCGATTTTCTCATCTCTCACGACGAGAAGGAACTTGTCCACCGCCATAGCAGTATGCAATGCCTCAAACCCGCCTTGCACCTCAAGATGGGTGACTCGCTTTCCGACTAACGGGTCTTGGCCCTCGTATTCCACAGGGAATCTATCGTCAAATCCAGTAATTCGTCTTACCCACATTTTGTTCAAGTCGGGGTGAGCGAGGAGCTCATAGACCACTTCGGCGAGAGCTATCTCCGGCGGACCATCCCGGATAAACAAAGCTGTCTGGGCAAGCGTATTCGCGAGTATCCCCTGGAGTGCACATCTCCTCTCTGAGCTATAGCTGCCCAAGAGGTTTTCCGCATTCGCACCGGTAACCCTTCCTTGGATCACCGCGGTGAGCTTCCAAGCTAGATTAAGAGCGTCTTGCAGCCCAGTAGTGATTCCTTGTCCACCAGCTGGGAAGAATTGATGGGAGGCATCACCAGCAACGAAGACACGACCACTGCGAAAGTTTTCGGCTAGACGTGTAGCGTTCGAAAATCGCGAAACCCACAATGGAGAATGCATTCCGAAGTCCTTCCCAGTGGCTTCGATTGTGAAGGACTTCGCATCCTCCAATGTCGGCACTACACTTGTTGGCAAGTGCCGGGTCTTGAGATGCACTCCAGTAACTCTATAGTAGTCTTTATATCCGAGCGGCTGTATCAAGAACGATCCAGATTTGTTGTTTGTTGATATCGGAGCTGGGGGAGGGTCCGTGACTAGAACGTCGGCAAGCCAACCCGAGAAAGTTGCCTCTGTGCCGGGGAAATCAATGCCTGCTAACTTCCGGATGGTGCTTCGCGTCCCGTCGCATCCCACGAGGTAGGCGGCAGTGAAGTTAGATTTCGCCCCACCGTTTGACTCGGTCTCCAGCATGACGCCGTGGGCATCTTGAGCGAGGCCGACGGCCGTATGACCGTAGAAGAATTTAATACCATTGTTCTCGCATAGGTCTGCCAGAATCTGCTCTGTCACAGCCTGCGAAATCATCAACGAATGGGGATGCTTCGTACCAAGAACGTCTCTTGACATTTGGAGTCTAGTCGAAGAAGCACCGAAGTGAACAGAATGGATTGGTTTCCCAGCGTCGATGAAGCGCTGATCTACACCCCGAGTCGCTAAGGTTTCAAGACTGCCAGCAGCCATGGCGGCACCTCGAGAGCGGATATCTCGTGTGACATTCTTTTCGATGACAGTGACTTCAAGGCCTGCAGAGCGGAGCTCCAACGCGAGCCAAAGACCCGTAGGGCCAGCGCCAACAATGAGAACGTCAGACATTGTGTTGAAAAGGTGATAGTATGTGTATTGTATTTAGATAACTTGGATGGTACAGGATGAAGCCCGAGTCTTTCGTACCGGACAACAACATCTTGCTGTCTCTTCTAGCTTTATACCCAAACAGTCGGCGCTACATTGGCTTCGGCTTCAAATTCATCGCCCTACTTTGACTGCATCTGAGAGCGCCGAGAAGGCCGCTCTCATATATCACAGGGGGACTTTCTTTAGGGGTGCTGACTTATACTTGCACATTATGAGTTTCTTGCGTTTTATTACTGCCTTCAGTCTTACATAGGGCCGTGCCCAATCGGGTTCGGGGCTCTCGGGGCTCTCGGGTTTCTCGGGGTCGGGTCTACCCCTAATGATCACTTGATCAAAAACTGAGGCTGATAAATCAATTGACCTATGTACCTGTCTTTTTAGAAAGTTATCGTTCTCGAATCCACATTTACTTCCTGTCGCTTGTTATGTACCTAGTTACTACACTAGAAGATTGTCGATATGAGCAGTATCAACGGAAGCCCTCCTCTCGCACCGCCAAGACACAAACCGCGCCCCCGGTCTTGTATGGAGGTATGCACGCCCAAAGCCACTTCTTTCAGCTAACCTAAAGGAGCAACTGTTGACTTGTCATTATACTATTAGTGCTACCGGCGAAAGTTGAGATGTGACCGAGCTCAAACTTGTTCAAACTGCATCCGTGGGGGCGCCACTTGCGTGTACACTGACAAGCCTATCCGTCGAGATCGCAAATCTAAAGCCCGCAATTCAGCCCTTGTGGATAGAGTAGCTGGACGCGAGCGCCAAGTCTGCGAGCGTAGGAGCCGAAGTAGTGATCTTGTCTTCCCCCAAAAGCGCCCGGGGCGTTTGATAGCAGACAAGTGCGGGAAGAGCCGTCTATTTACGGATACGTTCTGGGCGCAACCTTCAACGGAGGTTTGTTTTACTCCCTAACTCTACGTGCCTATGACTAAAGCACCTAACTGTGGATTACTAGCCTGGGCCCCTGAGCGATAGTATAGGTGCCGATTGGACATATCTAGCACTTTCGCCCTCAGACCGTTTATCTTACGGATGCTTTCCGTTTTTACAGCCAGTCTCTCAAACGCAGACTCAAATTGCGAATCCCAATTTAGGTCAAATCCGTCAACTCTGGGATATTTATATTCATAATGTTGATCCCCTTGTTAGAATTCTTCATAAGCCTACTATTGAACGAATCCTAGATGATCTTTCACTTGATGGGGAAAGCTTTGGCTGCGAGGTCAGAGCCCTTTTGCTAGCAATATGTTATGCTGCCGTATCCTCCCTTCCACCCTCTCAAGTCAGAGTCGAGTTCGCCTGCGATATAGACAGCTATGTCACTTCGTTTAGGGCGGCTGTCGAGAGGGGGTTGATGGATGCAGGATTGCTTAAAACCCATGATATACGAGTTCTACAAGCATTTGTTATATTGTTGGTAAGGACTTTAGATAAAATCGAGTGTTTTGAGGAATTTTCAGTGCTTATGATATCATATCCAGACTTGCCTTCCTCGAACAGAAGCCTATAGCATAGGACTTCTAACTTCGCTGGCTGTTAGAATCGCAAGATCGATGGGATTACATCGAGATGGTTCTCTATTTAATCTTCCGCCCTTCGAAATCGAGATGCGGCGTCGCCTTTGGTGGCACCTATGCTTATTAGATTGGCGTACTGCGGAGGATGTGGGATTAGAGGCCACTACCTTACCCTCGACATTTGATACAATGATGCCCTTAAATATCAACGACACCGATATGAATGTAATGTCTACTAACATCCAGGGACTCCATGGGTATACAGAAATGGTCTTTCGTCTAGCTACGTATGAATCATGGTCCGTTGCAGCTTCGTGGAACAGCAGATGCACGTTTTGCCCCTGTCAGAGACCAATGGGTATTAAAGAAAAAGAGGCAGAATTGGATCAGCTATTAATTCGCCTGGAGCATAAATATTTGAGATTCTGTCGACCGATTCACACATCTATGTCTCGAGTTATTTTACTAGTGATACCACTGCTAGTCTCAAAGCTCCGACTTGTCGCATCGTATCCGATCTATCGCGATACCGCCCCAGAAAATACACCACTAGCACCCGAAAATAAGGACAAGTTGTTTATGTCGGCAGTCAATCTTCTCGAGTTTGAACAGTTGCTGGCGGATGATTACGAACTAAGAGGACTGCGTTGGTTCTTTGCCAACGCCCATGTACAATGGCACGCTATGTCCTATGCTCTCTCAGAGCTGTGCATTCGCATTGAGGGAGAAACCGAGGCCGCCGCGTGGGATGTAATCGAACGAGTATTTCCATCCAGCCCTCCAGGGAGGAGTACTACGGGTGATAATGTATGGCAGCCATTGGAAGGACTGAAGCAGAAGGCATTAAATGCTCGATATTCTTTCATGTTCCAGATTCCTGAATTTTTCACGACAAAGTCCAATGATACTTTGTTCGATAGGCATTTTATGAATTAGGGGTAAAAGATAGTGGTTAGCACCGTTAATAGCCCCCTGAAAATCATTTTCGTACGGTGCTTATGTTATAAGCGTCTTAAGATTAAATGATTTCTTATGATAAAAGGTTTAAGCTTAAAGTGTATATTTAAATTTATGTAATAATTCTTATAAGTTTTAAGGTCTTTGATTTTTTTTTAATTTAAATAAAAATTTTTAAACTTATTTATATTTAAATTTAATAATATAAAATATATTTAGCTTTTTAAATATTTTTATATTAATATAATTTATATATATAAACGTTATTTTTTTAATTTATATATATTAATAATATTTTAATATTTTATTTTAATTATTAATTATAATTATATAAATTAATTAATAATTTTTTAATATTAATTTTTATATAATATTTTTTTTTAAAATTTATTTTTAA